>OX030957.1:820000-862500 GCA_943735955.1 Piscicola geometra | reverse complement strand
CTACTACTACTACTACTACTACTACTACTACTACTACTTCTACAATTACTACTACTACTACTTCTACAATTACTACTACTTCTACTACTACTACTACTACTACTACTACTACTACTACTACTACTACTACTACTACTACTTCTACAACTACTACTACTTCTACTACTACTACTACTACTACTACTACTACTACTTCTACTACTACTACTACTACTACTACTACTACTACTACTACTACTACTACTACTACTACTACTACTACTACTACTACTACTACTTCTACAATTACTACTACTTCTAGTCTAACAAAAATAATATCGCAAAAACTTTTTAAAAGTGAAATCTGTAGGCAGCAATCGAAAGGGCGCTTCGGGGAAGGAGGAGAAGGGCGGAGCTTGTGTAGAGGGGGGCGGGGCGGGCAGGAAGTGGGCGATTTCTGATTGGTCGAGAAGAGTTTGATTGACAGGTTTGATCGAGGTAGTGAGTGGCGGGAATTTGGTTTCGTCAGTGTGCTGTTCTGAATGGTGAATGATTGCTTAGGCACAAGACAAACTCTCTTGCCACACCACCTTTCTATACTAGAGCCAACCCCCGAACGAACCACAACCCATCCCAATCCAACACACCAAAACCCCAACCCCACCACAACAAACCACAACTCAACACAACTAACCAAATTAATGCCACACCACACCCCCAACCCATCACAACCAAACCCACCACCAAAACCCCCTTCCGAACCAACCAAACAACCAACCACACAACCAACCACACAACCAACCACACAACCAACCACACAACGCACCACACAAGGAATCCACGGCGGACGCAGGGACGGGGTGGACACTGCTCAAGCTGTAGTGCACTTGCAGACTCTGTAGGCACCTGCGTGTCGATGGGAAAGTGGAAATCGGATCGGAAATGAGGTGGGAGAGTGCTCGGAGATGAGAGAGTGGTCAGGATGAGAGAGTGGTTAGAATAGAAGAGTATCGGGAAGGGAATCTCAAGATGAGGTTTCGCTTTCAAGTGCTGCCAACGTACAACATAGCACCAAAACGTCACCACTACACTAACCACACCATTGCAACACCAACACCCAACAACCAGCAGCAACAACCACATCATCAACAACATCCCTAAAACAACAACTAATAACACCAACTACAACAACACCAACTACAACAACCACGCCAACCACCAAAACTTACTTCGGATGCACGGTATACAACGAGACAGCCATCACATTCGCCTCTGTCGCTCCCCCACTACCACCACCACTGCCACCACTGCCATCCCCGTCACTGTCCTCATTAGCATCTAGGTCATCCTTCCTGACCAATGAAATGTCGCCGATGTCGAAGCTCAAGCATGATTGGTTGAGGAGGAATTCCCCGACCATGCAGAAAAATACTTTGTCCCCTTTTAGGTCTTTCCTCAAGTGAAGAATGTAGATCACCTGGTGATGATGATGATGATGATGGAGGTGATGGTGGTGATGATGGTGGTGGTGATGATGATGATGATGGTGGTAATGGTGGTGGTGATGATGGTGGTGGTGGTGATGATGGTGGTGGTGGTGGCGTTAATGATGATGGTGGTGATGATGATGGTGGTGGTAATGATGGTGACTGCGATGATTGTATCGATACATATGAAAGTGATCTTAAAGTGACTATCTCTTGTAGGACCGCATTTGCACACACAGGCACTCCTTGACTCGCTTGGCTAGTGGTGAGCTTTGTCTCTCTTAGCATATACTAGAATCACCTTACTGAATAAATCTCACTATCTCTGTCTCTCACACTGACTACAATTTTACCATCATCATCATGACCATCACAACCACCACCATCACCATCATCATAACCACCATCTTCATCATCATCAGCACCATCTTCATCATCATCATCATCATCACCACCACCATCATCATCATCAGCACCACCACCATCATCATCATCAGCAGCAGCAGCACCTGTCGGTTGATGTCTGACATGACGAGGTAGCTGGAACTCAGGTCGAACTTCGCCTTCATGCACACATTCTCGAGGATGACGTCAGCATCATCGCCATCATCATCAGCACCACCACTCCTCCTCCTCTTTGTATTCTCCTCTGTGTTGTTGTTGTTGTTGCTGTTATCAAAACTGTTGCTGTTGCTGTTGTTGGTGGTGGTTTTTGTGGCGGGAGCTTCTTTCGGATCGACCAAGCTTCCAGCATCGTCATCATCATCACCACCATCGTGACACTTGAACTCGACCGCGTGACCTAAAATATCATCATCGTCATCATCACATCCACCTCCATCATCATCATCACCGGTACCGTTATCATCACCACCGCCGTCTTCTTTTTCATCCTCTTTTGTCTTATGATTTTTCTTTTTGTTGTTGTTGTTGTTGTTGTTGAAATTAATGCCGTCATTTTGCTTACTTTTACTTAGATTGCTGGCGTTAGAGTTGCGAGCAGATCGTTTGGATGGATGGAGGGAGGATGGACGGAGGAGAGAAGAGGGATGGAGGAGTGAGGGATGAAAGTAGATGGTCTGGATGCAGGACCACAGTTGACAGTTCCATAGTTTCAATTCGCCATTGGAACTGCTGCCTGTCACGACGAACTTCCACAACTGCACTCTTTTGTCGGTGGGTGCATGCATGGATGTGTGCATGGATGATTGCATGGGTGGGTGCATGGATGCATTAATGGATGGATGCATGGATGGGTGCATGCATTAATGGATGGGTGGGTGGATGCCCCTTCATGGACCACGCCCACCGCCTGAAAAAACCTCCCATCCAGCTCAGCACAGCCAATCAAACCCCCTAGACCCCGCCCACCAAAGCCCCTCCCACTTCAACCAATCACCAACCCCTCAACCACCACCCCCTCAACCACCACCACCACCACCTCAACCACCACCACCTCAACCAACCACCACCTCAACCACCAACCCCCCAACCACCACCCACTCAACCAACCATCACCACCTCAACCAACCACCAACCCCCCAACCACCAACCCCCCAACCACCACCTCAACCAACCACCACCCACTCAACCAACCATCACCACCTCAACCAACCACCACCACCGACTCTGGGTTCTTGTTCTGGTGGTCATCGAGGAAGTGCATGAATGAGACAGGCCTGCCCCCGTGAGGTCGCCATTGGTGCACTAGTCTGTACGTGGTGGTGATGATGATGATGGTGGTGGTGGTGATGACGGTGGTGGTTGTGGTGGGGGTGGTGATGATGATGATGATGGTGGTGGTGATGATGAGGGTGGAGATGGTGGTGGTGATGATAAAGATGATTCTGATAATGATGATGATACTAATAATAATAATAATAATGCTGACAGTAATGATCACGATGACGTCACACCATCACGTGACATACTTGAGTACTTCTGGCTCGGCGATGTTGATCTGGAAGAACTTGACGTCTCCGTCGATACTCGCAGTGGCCACCGCAGTGCCGTCGGGAGAGAAGGCCGCGTCGATGATTGGCTGCGGAGGAGGAGGAGGTGATGATGATGAGGATGATGATGATGATGATGATGATGATGATGATGGTGATGATGATGATAATGATATAGTTCAAGGAATGGGTGCTTCTTACGGAAGTGACGAGCCATTATACTCATAATCATCATCACAACCATCATCATCCTCCTCCCCATCACCACCATCATCATCATCATCGCCATGACGTAATAAACCAAAAGGCAATTGGAGCAATGGTCGACCTTCTGATGACTGCAGATCTTGTAGTAGCCAGCCGAGAGGCTGCCCGGCTCGACGAAGACGCCTGCCTTGCGTTGCCGAAGAACGTCCAAGTGCCACAACTCTGCCTGTGTTGGTGGGGTTGTTGGTGGTGGTGGTGGGGTTGTTGTTGGTGGGGTTGTTGGTGGGGTTGTTGTTGGTGGGGTTGTTGTTGGTGGTGGGGTTGTTGTTGGTGGTGGGGTTGTTGGGGTTTTTTTTGATGGGGTTGATGGTTTTGTTGTTGTTGTGGTTTTTGGTGAGGTTGGTGGGGTGTTGAGGTTGTGGTTGTTTGTTTGTTGGGGCTGTTGTTGAGGCTCTTGTGGGATTGTCGTGTGGTCTCTTTTGGGTAGATGGAAATGTAGCAAAACCCCCAAAAAATGCAACCACAACACCAACTACACCACCTACAAAACCCACAACACCAACACAAACAACCCACACCACCCCACACCACCCAACAACACAAACAATCGCACCCGCCAGCACCCCACCCTTCCCAACCGCACCCACCTCATTAGCATGCGTGAGGAGGAGCATGAGTGAGTCATCGAGGGAGGGCTCGGGCGAGGGGGGCGGGGAGAAGCAGGGAGAGGCGGGCGTGCTGCCCACCGACTCCTCCTTCATGAAAGAACACCACACCAGCCTTGCGTGGTTCCGCAATGATAATGATGGTGATGATGATGATGATGATAATGATAATTACTATTGTTAATGTCAAATATTAGTATTAATTACTCTGATTGTTATTATTATTATTTTATTATTATTATTATTGAGATGATGATGATGCTGATCCTTATTATCATTATTATATAATTTTTTTAAGAAAATTGTGTTTCTAACACTACTATATTCTTTATTGGTGTATATGTGTGAAAGTGAGAAACATTCATATAGGATGATAACGACGATGACGACGATGATGATGACGATGATGATGATGACGATGATGATGATGACGACGACGATGATGACGACGATGATGATGATGACGATGATGATGATGACGATGATGATGATGACGATGATGATGACGATGATGATGAGGATGATGATGCTTACCTATGGAATTTTGACTCAATTTCCGATGGGGGGCACGACTGTAGCAGTAACTCTTGCCTGTGATGTGGGTGAGATGTTGGTATGATGTACTATTACGGCACAAAAATGCACACACAGATAAGCACACAAACATAACAAACACACACACACAAACATAACAAACACACACACACAAACACAGACACACACACACACAGACCCACAACACAGACCCACAACACACACACACATACACAAGTTTTCCGTCATGCTGGTTCTCGTGCAGTTCGTAGACGTACAACCTACCCACACTGTCGACCACCGCCAACACCACCCTATCTTCTATGGCGGCGAAACTGATGTCGACCACGGCGCCCCTGAAGTCCTTAAGGAGGGCCCTCTGGTTCGTTTCCTTGTTCGCCACCCTCACCACACCCCCTGACTTGCCTGCTTGTGTGAGAGTGTGTGTGAGTTTGTTTGCTTGTTTGTTTGTTTGTGTGTGTGAGTAAGAAAGGGTTGTGGTGGTGGTGGTGATTGAGTATTTCAAGAGGTGGAAGTGGTAGGTGCGATTTAGATTCTTGATGATGATTATTTTGTTGCTATGAGGATGATTATTGGGCTGTGATGGGGTTGATGATACAATTTAGTAGCTTGAATGTGTGGATACATGCATTTAATTTTGCATGCTTATAGAATCAGTTTGTGTCAAATATAGAGTATAATTTAGTTCTAGGAAATATTTTATTTCAATATTAGGATGAAACCAGATTTGACTACAGACATATAATTTGAAATGTCTTATTTGCTATTCAAAAATTCAGAAAATTGCGTAAAAGAGTGGATGCCTTTTCATGAAGAAGTGAATATTTTTAGAGTTTTGAGATGATTATGAGTGTTGTTTGAAACCTATCTAGAATCCTGAAGTGTTCACAAGATTTTTATTGAAAAAACAGTTTGATTATAATTAACAAATTCATTTTCCCACAAAAATTCTAACATTAAAATAATAATATTAATATTACTAATTTCAAAATAATAATAATGATAACATCAAAATAACAATAATGATAACATCAAAATAATAATAATAATAATGAAATCAAAATAGACTGGATGTCCCTCACTTTTGAGGATGTAGGCAAAGTGAGTTTTGTTGATGTGCGAGATGACGAGGTTGCCGTAGTAGTAGATGTGTTCCCAGTCGTACCTGACTATCGACTGGCACTTCACCTTTTTAGTGTTGCATACAGAGGTGAGATTTGAAGAAAAAACTATTTTTGATGTGTGTTGTAGTTGTAGATTAATAATGAATTATTTTAAAAATCATAAATAATAGAACAAATATTGAAGTTTAAAAAGTTGTAAAGTGAACCTTGCTACTTGCATCTTGATTTCCATTTTTCCCACGGAGTTTGCTTGGCAAAATCAAAACCTCTTCTCCGTTGATGTAATGTAGACAATTCTCATCTTTTCCATCTAATCGTCTTTAAGAATAAAATAGTTTAGTAATTACATCTTTTAAACTTCAAAGTAGTGACTATTATTTTATGAAGCTAACATTATCTGCAGAGTTGAAGACTCCGAGGCACTTTCTGAGTTGAACTTAGATTCTTTCGCAAGAGTTTCTTCCATTTCAGAATTTATTTGTGAGATTCGCAATCGATTTCTGGTTCTTTTCAAATGTCTGAAGTTGCAAATATTTTGAAAAAGCTAAACCTTTCCAATATAAAAATAAAAAGTAAAGATTAATTAACTCTTAGAAAAATATTGCTATTAAAGTAAAAACGAATTAACACATTCGGTAAAAATGCCGAAAAGACCAGAAGCGATGGGCGATTTTATTAGTTGAAAACTTCAGACTAAATACATTTAAAATCTTCACTTAATTTTTTATATATTTTTTTATAAACAAAAAGAAAATGTTCCAAAAAAATTAGTATTGAGATACATCTTTAACTCTGCGCAGCAAATAAGCCAGCTTCATTTTCTGGGACATTGAATCTGAAATCTTTTCCACCAAGTCAGCTAAAATTCAAAGAAAATAAAAAATTATGATAATTTTTAAAATACTCGCCTTAAAAGACAAAGTTTAAACAAAACTCTATATCCTGCATATGGTTGAGTAGTTATACCAGAGGCTTGTTGGGCATGAGGCAGGGAAGAGTGGTTCAAAGTGTTGATCGTCCTCCTCAACTCCATCTTCGTGCCAGACACTCTTTTGTTGAACTCGCGCGTCTGTAAACATGTGAATTATGCTTTTAAATAAATGTTTTACAATGAGTGATTAAATTAAGACATATTATTATTATTATCATCATCATCATCATTATTATAAAAGATGCATGCATGCATGATGTAACCTGCTTTAGTTGTAGACTGCAAGCTTCCAACTTCTCCTGTTTCTTGGTGACGTCTTGATGACAGACGTGGTGATGCCTGTTGCCTTCATCTTCCGGAAGCAATATGTGTTCAGGCAAAAACAATATGGTTCGCATAAGATAGTTCTGAAGGATTTTGGAATGATTATCTGCATTAGAAATTATACAAAATACTTTTATGATTTTTTAAAATAGTGATTTCCTGTGGTTCTGCAGACTACAATAACGTTTAAATTTTAAACTTTAAAAGCAAAAATATTATGTAACTTTAAAAATTCTGTTAATTGAATGAATTCAATAAAATCAATTTAGACTCACCTCTAGAAATAGAAGACTATTAAAAATTTCATTATTTATAAAATTTATAAATCCATAGTTGGTAATATCCATCTTTCTCTTAACGTTTCTAACTGACTTGTCCTATTAAAAAATATTTATTATTAAAAATTGGGATAAATGCATATTCATCAAATAAAATATTAGATTTTTTATATAACATAACTCACATATTTACTTTGAAACTCCAGTAAGCCTTCTTCTATTGATATTATAACCACAGAATAAACTATGAATGGAAATACATTTTATTTAATTAATTAATAGAAAATTTCCTTATATTAATTTGGTTTATAAAATTCTAACTCACTTTCATCAATAAATTCAGAAGGAGGAAAGCCATAACACTGGGTTTCATAAAATTGATTATTGAGAGAATATTTATCATCTTCCATTTTTTTTTTTAAACGAAAAATTGAAGGAATAAATTTAAATCGCCCGCAAAACTTTGCTAAAAGTTAAAGCTTAGGTTTAGTGTAGCGCTATATTTCTTATATTTGAAAAAATAATAGAACACGATGAAAGCGAAATACACCTATAGGTAGATTTGAAACAAATTACTTGATAGTTAAGAAGGGTTTACAAAAATATTCGTTGACATTCCTTGGTTGGCAGCTGCCATCGTTGGGTTGGCATTTGAGCGCTCTTCAATTTGAAGAAAGAGCGCTATAGAAGTCTATTTGATTTGATTGATTGGATTTTGTGATAAACGGACGAAGAGTACAGGACTCTCTTTGAAACGTGTTTGCTGCGATTTTGTAATTTGTGGATTAAGTAAGAAAATGTATAAGCTAGGAATGAATGGAATAAGGAAAAGCCGAAAATATTTTACCTATTTTTTAAAATGAGCACAAAGGAAGAATGTTGAACAAAATAAATGCCAAGCTTAGTTAAATGCAGATTATTTTATTTTCCTTATATATTAAATAAATAAATACAATTCATCCATTCATATTTAGACGTTACTTCAAGGTATTCAAACGTCAAAGTATGTCAAGGATGCTCTTAATTCATTCTCTATTGACACATCGTTTTTGAAATTATATTTTAATTAAATAATAATAAATTATTTTAAAAAAATTCTTTTAGCGCCTGTCCTCGCAAGGGATAGTCAAACATTCTAGTTATGCAATACGGCTGGCCAATGAAGCGTGACTTTTTTTCCCAAAAATTTTACTACTCTAGTTTTCAATTGTTGACAAGAAAAAAAATTATAAAACTTTCAATTTGCAGCTTCTTTCAACAATATGAAAGTATTAGTTTTAAAAGTCTTCTGGATTTATTCAGTAAGGTGATTATTTTATATGCTACTCTAGAGAGACAAAAGTCACCAGTAGTGAGCCAAGGAGTGCCTGTGTGTGCGTGCGCAAATGTGGCACACACCAGAATTTTGCCTAAAACATAGAGCGTTTCAATTCTCGTGTTTTCTAACATTAACTGAGCAATTACAGGGTTATAGAAATTATTGAATATTTTTATATATGTTTTAATACAAGAATTAAGAATTTGCTGTAAGTAAACGTGCATATTTATTTTGGCATTCTATAAATTCCGTTAGAATGAATTCTTGGCGCACTATAAAATCTGAACCCGCAGCGCCTGAGTGCTTATTTATAAATGCCTTTAGAGTTTGTTACGCCGAAGCCAGCGTGCTTCGAGGGATTAGGGAGGACCTTTTATAGTCTATCCAAAATCCACGATAAGCGAAATGTTTATTTAATAAATCGATCGCTCAGTTTATTTAGCGCTTTATTTCAAATTCAAAAGCTATCTTTTTAAAATAAAAAAACACTTGTGAGAAAAAGTGTAAACAAAATAAAATAACCTAGTAATAAACACTCTCCTTACCCAAACATCCCCACGTCACTGTCATCCTCATCACAGCACCACCATACCCACTAGAGCATTCCTATTACAGCATCACCAATCCTAAATCATCATCATTTTTCTCCCACAAGCATCCTCTCATTAGAATATGCGCATAGACACTACTGACTTTAATCAAATTGAATTAACTACTCATAGAATAGGAAAAAGCTCTCGGAAACGATATAAAGTTACTATAAGAGCTCATGATTAACGCAAGCTTAACAATACTTTAGAGAAAACATCACCCATTAAATAGGAATATCAACAATTGGCATCGTTAGCATTACAACTTGCAGTATGAAAAGCTACCAATGCCTCTCAGTCGTGACTGCAAAAGAATGCTTTTCATTCAATAGCTTCTCCAAGCCTTCAATTAGTTATGTTTTATATCGTTAATGCTCTTGAGTCACTGCAAAAGAATATATATATTCTGATATTATAAGATTATAATATTGCGTACCGCTTGATAATTTCATGTTTGTATATGACTGAAGCCTTATACATTGTGAAATAGGAAAAAAATTATGAGAATATCTAGTAAGTATATATATATATCCGTTTTAAAAATATTCTTAATACCGGATAAAAATAATTCTTAATCACTAACTTTTTGAACAACTTTTAATAACGAAAACGACAAGTTCGAAACTCGAAATTTATTCTTTAATGTTTAGAAAACTCAATTAACCTTCGGGTTCCTCAAAGAATTTTGAAATCCCTTTTCCAACTCCTTCGTTTAAAGACTTCAACATGCCATCATTTCTTTTGACGACCGTTTTCTTTCTTCTCACAACATCTGTCTTTAAATGCCTGGCAAACACGTCTCAAGCGACCCTTTCTACAGAGGCTTTGACGGAGACCACGTTTACAACTGATACAACTGTCTTGCCAACAACAACAGCTGCTGCCACCCTTCCACCAACAACGGCTGCTACTACCCTTCCACCAACAACGACTGCTACTACCCTTCCACCAACAACACTGACTTCCACCACTTCAACAACTTTTGAAACTACAGCGAGCCATTCTGTTGCGACAACTTCAAACAATTCAGTAACAACTCAATCGACAATATCTGTAGTAAAAAGCACTACAACAAAAACAACTACTGCCACGGTACAACAGTTTCCCTTTCAACACGTGATGGGTCTTCTTGGCCCCAGGAAAGAGGTCGACATAGTCTTCCTGATGGGCAGAACCCTTGAGATCGGAAAAAGAGACTTTTACCAAAATGGTTTATAAATTGCTTTTGAAAAATTTCAGAGATAATTCTAAATGAGATTAAATTAACATTTATTTATAATCAAAAATCATACTATTTTAAACCTGTTTTTTTAATTAAAAAAATGAATTGAGGATATATAGAAATAAAAAGAAATACTCATTAAGAGGCGCAAATGAAAATATGCAGCCTAAGTGGCCTCGAAGCTCGTTCGGGTTATACGCTACTATGATAATGCTCGTCATTTTTATTTTTATTATTATTATTAAGACTGCGTAACTAAATTTGTAACTATTAAAAACAGCCATCTAAAGTTGTTAAGCTTCATCAATCGAAGAAATGAAATTTAAACTTCAAACCTACTGCGCCTCGCAGGAAGGCCGTTGACGATGGCGCTCCTGAAGCAGTACACCAGCGTGCATGAGGCGTTCGCGAGGGTGGCTTACGTCACGTACGCTGGCAACTTCAGTGTCGACTACGACGACATCTCGGGCAGCAAAGCGCCCCTCGACAAGTGTGCCATGTTCCCCTCCGTGCGGGGAGTCAGGTTTGCCTTTTACGTCTTGATTATTTTTCAATTAATTATTAAAAGTTTCAATGATAATTGTTTCTGCTCTTATTCGACAAGCAAGCGCATATTCATTCAGAGGAGAGTGGATCAGCATTCATACCACTATCGATTAACACGTTCTCAACGAAGATTCCTTCATTTTCAGTCTTCCCTTGGACGCGGTGGTCTACAAGACCGAGGAGGAAGGCTCATGGAGGGGCATCGATGCAGCCATTCAGAAGACAAACGAAATCTTCCAGGCTGGCAAGATAAAGCGACCAAACGCTCAACAGGTTGGCTAAATTCAATTTATATTCGATATTTCAATAGAATATATACTATTGAAATATAGAATATTTACTTTATATACAAAGTAAATTTTTACTTAAATTCACCAAATAAAATTTTAACAAATTATATATATTTTTTTTTTTTTTTTTTTTAATTGTCTTTATTAATCACGGTTTGACAGACGCAGGCCATGTTACACGTTGCATAAGATAATAGTAGATAATTATAGGATACTGATGCTAATGATAATGGTTTTAAAAAAAAATACTACAAGACAAAGGATATGGTGAATAGGTAATAATTAAGTAGATAAATAAGTAATAAGAATCAGAGATGATAATATAAATATAAATGTAAACTATAGAATGTGATATTTAAGAAGACGAGGGAGGAATGTTTTACTTTCAAGCGTAGTATATATAGGGATATTAAAATTGTGTTTACGGGGTCTTAAGTTATGAGTAGATTTTTTAAGGGGGGGTAAGAAATTGTGAAGAACGTGGTCAGAGTTATTAGATATTTTAAAGAATAATTTGGTGTCTAAAGTGGTAAACATAGAAGTGATAGATGGGTAGAAAGAGGGAAGGTAGTTAAGTCTTATGAGTTTATTAATTAGGGACTGGAGTTGCTTAATGTGTGGCTGATTAGCAAAACCAGACCAAGAAAGAGCTGCATACTTAAGGTGAGAGATGATGAGGGACTCAGTGATGTCAAAGAGTTTGGCACCAAAGAGTCCATGGGAACGGATTGTTTTGATGGCATGAAAAGTTTGAAAGCATTTATTGATAATGTGATCTATGTGTGGTGAAATGTTAAGGGTGTCAGTGAATGTGATACCTAAGATAGTGAGTTTGTTAGTGCGTTGAATGGAAGGGTGTAAAGCTGGTGGTGTGATGCGTTTATAACTATTATGGACTATGAGTTCAAATGATTTTTTGAGGTTGAGTGAGAGATTACTGAGCTTGGCCCACTTAGAGAGGGATTCAAGCTCTGATTGGATGGTGTGGGTGTTAGATGATGGAATAATGAGATAGGTGTCGTCAGCGAATTTTAAAATATAATTAGAAGGGTGATAGGGTTGAAGTGAAGAGGCGTTGATTATAAAGGTAGATGGACCAAGAACTGAGCCTTGGACCACGCTAGAGTTGATGGGAAGGATACTAGAAAGTTGATTTAAATAAATGGTGGAATTTGATCGGTTGGAAAGGAATGAAATGAGAAGGTTATATATGTTGTCATCAAGAGGAAGAAGTGCAAGATTGGAGGCGAGGGTATGGTGATCAAGAGTGTC
Organism: Piscicola geometra; assembly: GCA_943735955.1. Classification (NCBI taxonomy): domain Eukaryota; kingdom Metazoa; phylum Annelida; class Clitellata; order Hirudinida; family Piscicolidae; genus Piscicola; species Piscicola geometra. The sequence continues at coordinate 849,760 of OX030957.1, read as the reverse complement.
AAAGGCTTTAGTAAAGTCAAGAGCAATAAGGTGAACATGACTATTAGTTTTGAGAAGTGAAGTGATCGTAGACGTGATAGCAATTATGGCAGAAGTGGGAGAACCTGATGGGCGAAAGGCGAATTGATCTTTAAGAATAGGTATTACTGAAGGGTGATTGAAGCAAGGGTATATATATTGAGAAACTATGATTTTTTCGAGGAGGCGTGATAATATTGGAGTGACTGAAATGGGGCGAAAGTCTTGAGGCGATATTGGATGTTTAGTTTTGGGGATGGGATGAATAATGCTGGATTTCCACTGAAGAGGAAAATAAGAAGTGTTAATGCAATTGTTGAAGATGATGGAAAGTGGAGTACTGATTATGGGTGCAATTAGTTGGAGATACCATTGTGGCAAGCCATCGGAGCCGGTACCAGTTGGGCATTTTATGGTGAGAAGATTAAATATGGTGATAGGGTTAACATGGTCTTGAGTATACAGTGCTGTTGATTTAAATGGAGGATGGACATAGGATGGGATTGTAGACGTGGAAGCAAAGTAATTGTTGAGGGAATCCGAATTCAAGGTAGAAGATCGATTTGACGATAGAGATGGAGCTCCCTTGCCTCTGAGTAGGTTTACTGTTTTCCACATGGCTTTGCTACCACGCCTACAATTCTTCAATGTGGAGTGATTGGTGTTGATGATTATGTTTTTGATACGAATGGTGATGGATGCGGCTAGTTGATGATGACCCTTGCGCATGTGGTGATTTTTCATGCGAAGAAGAGATTTGATGAAAGGGCTGATGAATGGTGGGTCAGATGACCTAGTGGTGATGGACTTAGTAGGGTAGTTATTATCAAGAATAGTAGTAAGGGTATTATAAAAGAAATCGATGGAGTCAGGTAAGTTGTCTAAGTTGATTGTTAAGTCTGTGGCTGAAAAGGAGTCGAGGCAAGTTTTATGTTGGGATGGATGACGTCGACGAAATGTATGGGTTTGACGGGTGATGGGTTTATTAGATGTATTTTTGTTTATTAAGGGATGAATGGACACACCAAGGTGTTTGGTGGTGGTGTGAGAGATGTAACATTTAAATTCAAAAATACGAACAATCACACTTTAAAAACTTGCAGATACTTTTTCTGGTGACTGATGCTCTCTTCACGAACAACGTCCTTCCTAGTTCTCTGGTCACGATCTTCGGCATCGGCATTGGTGCCTCATTCAGAGATAGTGCCCTCAGAGGTGGGCTTGTCTTTTGGATAAAATAAAAATTGAAAAAAACTTTTTCTATTTAGTATTTAACTTTGTTATAACTTCTTTACCGAATAATTTTGTTTGTTTTTAAGTTTTAAAATATTTATAATGTTTATTTTTTTAACTTATTTTTTCACTCATTTGATTAAAGGTCTTGTAAAAGAAAAAAACAACTATGCCGTCATTAAGGATTGGTTTCGGCTTACTGACACCTTTCCTATTCCACAGCAAAGTCAGCTCATGCTTTTCAGATGTTGCAACCTACAAGAGTATTAGTGAAATCGAAATTAAACATTTTCAAAAACTAATTATCAATTTTTATTTTAAATTACTCAAAAAAATCCTAAACTACATAACAGTCGATAAACCCTTACAAGTTGACATTCCGAAAGACATTTGTCTTTACTTGCAATCTTCACTGATTTTCGACGCCAACACCACCCTCTGTTACTGCGACGTTGACTACGGAGTGCCAAGATTAGAATGCCAAAGTGGCTTCATCGACGTTTTGGATGAGAATACAGCACCATTGATCGACAATGAATATAAGAGAGTGTGCATGAGTGAGTTGGTTTATTGAAATTCATTCAAATGATGGAAGAGGAAATTCTTGTAAAATCCCTTCGTTGATCGTCCAATACAAGCCCAAAACCTTTACTAATCCAGTTAAATGAACCTACTACAGATGAAACCATTTTCGGAAACTCTTGCACTTCCAGCAAATGTAGCAGTCGATTTTGCGGCAAAAGTGATTCTAATAATTGTTATGATAAACCTCTGATTTGTCAATCCAATTGCCTAAACGGAGGAACCTGCATTCAAACGGATGATGACTTCATTTGCCGATGTATCGATGGGTTCTACGGCCTCTCTTGCCAAGTGAACCAAGACGACTGCAAGTACGAGATACGTTACTGAAATGTCCAAAGCATGATTTAATGATGTTTTTCTTTTGAATCCAGGTTTCCGGGAATCTGCATGAACAACAGCACTTGCACCGATGACGGAGATGTGCATAGGTACTTCCACTGCAATTGCAGCGTGGGCTTCGATGGAGACTTTTGCCAAAATATGCCCAGCACTCCACCGCCGAGCACTACACTCAGTAGGATAGTTTGAACATATTATTCAATGTCTAGTTACTTTTATATTATCTTTAAATTTTTAAAATAATGAATAACTTTATTCCATTTACCCTTTTTCCCCCAGAGGTCGTAGTTGAATCCTTAGATATGCAAACTTCAACCATAGTGGGAATAGTGATCGGAGCTTTTATTTTGTTGGTTATACTAGTTGGTATAATTGTCTTGATTGCCCTGTGCTTGAGGCAAAGAATCAAAAATAAGCGCCTCTACGCCAAGAGGTCGGAAACGGGCACGTCGACGGAAGCGATTGGTTCGGTCTCGAAATGGTCCGTAAAGAACAAGAACTTCTCCGTCAGACTGAGAGATCTGTGGAAACACAGAAGTCTCAGAGGCGCCAGGAATAACGACGGGTTAGTTGGTGGATTTGGAAGAACTTGACTTAGAAATTAAAATACCTTTAACTTAGTTGAATAAATCATTTAAGATATTTAAAGGTCACAATTTCTTTTTTCAGAATGCCTAGTGTTCCATGGAAGACGCACATGAAACTCTCGGAGATCGACAGCCAGAACCTCAGTCACGACGAGGCCATCTTCCAGAACGAGGTTGAACTTCTGCTTTTCTGGGGTGCATCTAATCTCTAACCACTTTAAAGCGCTCACTTTTTGAACAAAAACCTTAGATTGTGATTGCCTTTATAATAGTTTAATTAGAATACATAAATTTTGCATTAATTTTTATTGATTTCATTTTTCGTATTTTCCAACATCATTTTCAATTACCTCTTATGTTCCAGCTGATCCACGACAATCGGCCTTTGGTTGAGAACTGGAAGGAGTTCATGTTGAATCTAGTAGGGAAGAATGTCATACAAAAGGGTTTGATGGTGAACATCTTCACGAAGGATATTGTTACTACTGACGACTGGGAGTTCAACTGGAGTGAGGTTTACACGCTTGATTCGGTATTCGGCACTGAAACGGACGTGAGTGTGCAAGCAGAAGACTACTACTTGAAGTCGCCTGAAGACGGAGTTGCTTGTGGAAAGTCTGGATCTCAATACACCAACGACAAACAGACCTTACTGGCTGTTGCCAAGACCAAGAAGTACCTCATAGCTGCCATTGTGGCTCTTTCGGACTCGCAAGACGGCGCCGAATGCGTCAAGCAGGTCCGTTTCGTAATGAACCACGTCAAATCCGAGGGATTCTAACCTTTGAGTTTGTTCTCAAAGAAAACTGTGTAAATTTGAGACTTCTTTGCAATCCAAAACTTTCCGTTTTTAGTTTTTAAATAAACAATTTTCTATTCATTAATTAACTCAGATTGAATCAAACAAAAAGTAATCTTGTTTTTCAACGATGGCTGTTCATTTGAAATTTTTCTAATAATTTACAATTATTTTTTCATAACACTTGTTTTATCTTTACAAAATAGATTTTGATTTTGAAACGTAAAGAAATTAAATATTGAAAACGTTCAAAAACTGTGATACAATCCATTTATTTCTTGAAAGTGTTCAAAAATTAAAATAGGATTTAAAACATGTGTTTGGAAAACAAATAAATTATACGAATTATATTTCCTAAGAAGCAAGGAGATATTTATAGGAAACTACAAGTTTTAAATCGGTATTTTAAAATTAAATATTAAAAAAAAGTAGCATCTGAAAGAAAAAAGAGTGAACGTTTGATAGATAGAAATACGCTCGTCAGTAGCAGTGGACCTCAAAGCAGGAAAAATTTATTTTTAATAACTAATTATAACAATAGTGAAATAGTTATTATTATTATAATTATAATTATAATTATAATAATAATTATTATTATTCTTCTTCTTCTTCTTCTTCTTCTTCTTATTATTATTATTATTAATATTAATATAAAGTATATATTTTGATCTCTCGATTGGTTCTTCTTGTATCACAGCTGTTTTTATTTGTTCAACATCTCGAATGCTCGCAACTTCCGAATTCTTAGAATTTATTTTAGATTTAAAAGAAAAATATTCATCAATTATATTTTGATGAATCACTAAAAAAACATGATAATGATATTTATTCGGTGGGGTTTCGACTAAGTGCTCGGTGAGCTAACAATGGACATGCTTGCAATGGTGTTCCTCCGTCGTGACTGCATACCTAAGCAGGCGTAATTGCCTTTAATGTTAATATAGGCACAAGTATGAAGCGAGTCTAGATATATATGCTTAAGAGCTGTTTACTCATTCATAACAAACAAGTTGGGAAATAAATTATCGAGACGATATTTTATTTATTATGACCAAATAACTTGTTTCAATATCTCTCAATATATTGCAACAACAACAACCTCTTGTCGGTTTTTCTTTAGATTTTGTACAGAGCTGACAAAATGAGAGTCGAGTGTTTTTTAATTATTTTCTTTTTCACTTCTTCAACCTCTTTTTCTTCAACTACATCTTCCTCTGAGTCTACAACGAGCACTTCAACACTAACAACAACTGCGTCAATGCCTATCACAGAATCGACTACAGATTCATCCACAAGCACCAGCTCAACGGCAACAACGACCACCAGCTCAACGGCAACAACAACCACCAGCTCAACGGCAACAACAAGCACCAGCTCAACGGCAACAACGAGCACAAACATCCTCACAGCTACTCAAACATCGTCAAACAACTTAGTGTTTTCTCAAGCGACAGACCTTTTGGGACCTCGAAAAGTTGTCGACATTGTCTTTCTCATGGGCAGAAATAAAGGAATCGGAAAAGGCAACTTTTATCAGAAAGGTCAGCAAATGGAAATTCCTTGGCTTATATGTAGAATCAAGCAATAATAGTCGTCTTTCATAAAATTAAATTTTTGACAAAATATTTTAAAGCCAAACTAAATATGAAAAATATTTTTTAATAAAAAACGTAATCAAAATAGAATAAGTACTGATGAGAGACAAACCTCGCAGGCAGGCCGTTGACGATGGCGCTCCTGAAGCAGTACACCAGCGTGCATGAGGCGTTCGCGAGGGTGGCTTACGTCACGTACGCTGGCAACTTCAGTGTCGACTACGACGACATCTCGGGCAGCAAAGCGCCCCTCGACAAGTGTGCCATGTTCCCTTCCGTGCGAGAGAAGAGGTTTGTGCGTGCATGGTTTCATCTTCGTTATTATTTTTAGAATACTTTTTATAGGCTGTACTTCACATTCTTTAAGAACCATTTTCGGCTTTTCTTCCACAGTTTCTTTTTGGATTCTGTTGTGTACATCAATGAACAGAATTCTTCCTCTCAAGGCATCATAGACGCCCTTAAAAAAGTAAACGAAATTTTTCGAGAAGGAAAGATCAAAAGACCAACAGCACAACAGGTATTTGCTATATATATTAGTGTATTTTATTATCAGAAATTTATTTCTTTAAATGAAAGCTAGATTTGGATGATGAATATTTCTTTAAACCTTCCATCACAGGTACTTTTCATAGTATCGGACGCTGATTTTAAAGACATTAAAATAGACGTCCAAACTGAGCCCTCAGTCACGGTCTATGGCATCGGCATGGGCGATTATTACAAAGAAAATAACTTCAGAGGCAGCCAATTTTTTACAAACTTTATATTAATTTATTTTCTTGGGTATCTCAGTTTCACTTAGTCTTGTTTATTCTCTTTAACAGGCCTTCTTCCGGTGGCTAGCAACCTAGCTACTGTCGAGCAATGGTCTCAGAACGTCGAGAAATTCGTTTATCCGTCTAGTTGTGAGTTTAAGACCCTAAATAAAAACCATCCAAAAAATCTAGATTTTTAAATATCAGTTTGATAAAGAATTATATTACGCTAAAAATCTCTTCATTTTTCCAGATTCGAATCCTTTACAAGTTGAATCCTTGTCCGAGAGCATTTGTTCTTCCGTGCAGTCTCAACTCTCCTTCAACAACAGCACCACCCGCTGCCTCTGTGACGTTGACTACGGAGTGGCCAAACTGCAGTGCAGAAGTGGCTATGTCGATGTTTTGGATCTTGGTTCTGGGTCTCAAAGATTTTGCCAAGGTTACCTAGTTTTGATTACTTGTTTTATAAAGTTAATAATCTTTAATTTACATTTTTCATATATAAGCTATTAAAATGACTTTTCAAGTCACTATTACTACTGTTAAAAACATATTTCCTCAGATAACGTGACATTTGCATTGTCGTGTGGCAGCAACACATGCACTGGAATGACGTGCCAAAGACAAAACAGGAATTGCGAAAACAATTATCTAAAATGTGATAATTACTGCCTCAACAACGGCGTTTGCACTCAAACCACTGACCTCCTGTTCTGCAAATGTGCCTATCCCTTCTACGGACCCACTTGCGCCTTCAAGGAAGCCGGCTGCAGGTGCTTTTGAATATTCCATATTTTATCTTTAAAGAGCCACTTATGGTAGTAGTTTGTGGGAGAAGTTCTAATATCTCGCAACGTCTTCAACATATTGGTTTTAATCAACTCAGCTCTTCTTCTGAAATTTGTATCTTTTAGCTGTTAAGCGCATCTCTCATGATTAAGATTTTTTTCAATTCCATGATTAAACTTTTGCCAATAGGTTTCCAGACCTGTGTGATAATAATGGCACGTGCGATGATGCCATGAATATAAAAGAAGACTTCAAGTGCAAGTGCACGTCTGGTTACAAGGGAGACTTTTGTGATCAGCCGCCTGAACCTGATGTCATTGATCCCGGTTCTTATTCACTTCAAAATTCTATTTTTAATCCATTAAATATAAATTCAAAAGTTAATACAGTGGCATACGGAACTTAAGACAGTGCATAGTGTATATTTTTCCTTGCTTAGAGTGACAAGAGAGTTACAAACATCTTTCCAGGAACTCTCAACTCGCCACTGAGCATCACAGCTGCGGTGATAGCCAGTGGCATAGTGGGAGGACTCGTTCTCATCTTCATCTTCCTGGGCCTTCTCATCTGTCTGGCCATCTTCATCACAAGGAAGAAGGTGCAAAACAAGCCGTACGCCATGAAGTCCGAGATGGGAACTTCGACCGAGGCAGGTGGCTCGATTTCCAAGTGGTCCGTTAAGAACAGGAATAATCTTTCGGTGAGACTGAGCAAAATGTGGAAGCAGAGAACTCTGAGAGGATTCAAGGAGAAAGATGGGTGAGAGTTGTGCCTTTGACTGCATTCATTTATCTTTTGTTTAAAAAGATGAATCTTTAAAAAACATGTTGGTTTAAATAATTCTCTTGAACCATGCAGCATGCCTAGCGTTCCGTGGATGAACAACAACGACATAACAGGCATGGAACTGCAGTCGATGGACCAGACAGAAGCCATTGTTGAGAACGAGGTTTTGAGATATATTAACAATATAACTGCTTAATAATCTATTTATAAAACATTTAAATACCTATTTAAAAAGTTGTTGTTGTTTTAAAGTTTTTAACTTTCAAATTGCAGTTAATTCACGATAATCGACCCGTTATGGCGAATTGGAAGATCTACTTTGACGAGTTGATAGCAGATGGCCACATCACCAAAGGCCTGATGGTGAACATGTTTTCGAAGGAAATAATTTCGACTGACGACTGGGAGTTCAACTGGAGTGAAGTTTACACGCTAGACGTTGTTTTTGGCACTGAAACGGACGTGAATGTGCAAGCAGAAGACTACTACTTGAAGTCGTCTGAAGACGGAGTTGCCTGTGGAAAGTCTGGATCTCAATACACCAACGACAAACAGACCTTACTGGCTGTTGCCAAGACCAAGAAGTACCTCATCGCTGCCATTGTGGCTCTTTCGGACTCGCAAGACGGCGCCGAATGCATCAGAGAGGTCCGAATGATCATGAACCACGTCAAAGCCGAGGGATACTAGTTTATTAGCCAGTATCAAGCCCATTTAAAAGCTTACTTGAATTGAAATGTTATAATAATATAGACTGCTTTTTTGCTCTTTTGTAATCAGTTCATAGAAACATTGTGTTTGTTTATTACTTTTTAAATGTGAACAAGTAAAACTAATAAAATTTGAATAAATAACTTTCTGTGATTGAATTAATAAAGTTTCATAAAGTAGCAAACTTAATTATAATTATAAAAATGACTTTTATTCAATAAACCTATTATATTTTGAAGTGAACTTGGCATATAATTGTTAAAAAATTTGTTCTTATAGGAGTGAAGCGTTATTAATCATTTAAATAGCACTGCGATTCTAGCCCCACCCAAGTTTCCCTTTTATTTGGGATAATCATTCAGTAATGGTAGGAAAATACTTTTTACGTTATTTACTTTAATTTTCAATTTATTACATTTCGCCACTTATAAATATTCGTTTGGTAATTTTTTCCACATTTTTTTATTTATGGTTTTTCTTCATTTTTGATAATCCAGGCTGTAAAGTTAACAAATGAAAAACTCACAGGTAAATTATAATTAATTGACACAAAATCATTTTGATTTAGTTTTATAATTTCTAGAATAAATCCATTAATTTTCTCCATCACAGAGTTGAAGGATGCTTTCATGTTGTTTGACTACAACAAGACGGGCAAGATCGTCTTGAGGGACATTGGACCAGTCATTCGATCAATCGGACTCAAACCCTCCGAAGCTGAAGTTCAGGAAATCATGCAGGAGGCTACCCATGGAGGAGGTGAGGGAGGGAAGTTATGGAGGTTAGGGTGGTTTATGGACTTTGTAGAAAGAGAGAAAGTTAAAATTCATTTAGTTTTCAATTTAAATTTTCATTTATGTTGTACAAGATCCTATTTATTCCCAAAAATCTCTCAGGCAATGAAATAGACCTGACAACACTGGTGCAACTGGTTTCGAAGATAGTGACGAACCCGCCAACAGAACGGCCAGAAGACCTGAGAGAGATGTTTCGGCTGTACGACAAAGAAGGCAAAGGCGTGTTGTCGGTGAAAGAGATGAAACACCTACTGACCAGTGTGGGCGAGAAGCTGACCGAAGATGAGGCGGATGAGCTCCTCAAAATGACCTCGTGTGTTCAGAATGGACAAGTCAACTACGACCGTGAGTGTTGTTATTCATATTGTTATATATATATATATATATATATATATATATATATAACTGTTTACACAATTTACCAATTTTATACAAATTTATATGCTTATATATATATATTGACTGTTTACATAATTTCTCATTTTTCATAAATTTTATGTAAATTCCAGGTTTCATTCAAGCTGTTCTCAAAGGATAGGCACTTGTATCATATCATCCACAATAGTTTTGAATATTCATTAACTTTTTGAGTTTGTTTTTCTAATCAATATAGGTTTGTATCTTTTTGTTGTATTTATCAGCTTGTTTGTGATATATAAATTTAAATTGTCATAGCTAGATCTCAAAAAGCTCTTTTCTTGAAATCAAGTGTCATGTTTCTTGTAAAAATGTAACGCTACATAAGTTATCAGTACAACAATTAAGAACACAGTCATAATAGCATGAAGTGTACCGAAGCATTTGTTTGAAGAGGATTATTAATGGTAAATTGATGAAAAATAAATTAAATTGATGAATATTTCACAATTCGGCATTCATGATTTGATGAATATCGAAGCATTCTAAACTTGAATAAGACACGTAATTTCACAGGATTAAATAGATTCAAAATATGCAATCAGGCTAGAAAAAATGGTTTAAAAAGCTTTTAGAAAAGAATATCACTAGTGAGTGTTGAATTGCAATTGCAACATTTTTGCATTCGTCTACAAGCTTCTGGTTTAAGGTGCAAAAGAAAAAAATCGTTTAAATTACAAATGTATCTCAAAACTACATTGCAACACTGAATGACTAGCTGCTGATAGGGGAGCTTCTTGCCAGACACTGCACTACCTCGCATAGAGGGTGCATGCGACTGAGCAGACGTATTCGATGTCCTTCCGGTCGTCTGCCTCCTGTTGTATGCATGCACCCACGAGGTCTGTCAGCTGGGTGGTGGTGGTTGCAGTGGTGCTTCAATGGTCTATAGACTAGTGCATTTGATCTATGATCTATCTTTGCGCATGATAAAAAAACTGAAAAATGAGCTCTATTTTTAATTGAATTGAAGAAATACTAATGATGTATCAAATAACACAATACACACTGCAACAATGAATGCAGCAATGTACCCTACAACACACACACACACAATAACACAGACACACAAACACATACGCACACACACACGTACACACACACAAACCTCTTGCGAGTAGAGGTCTGAAGGGATGGGCGGGTAGTCGCATTGCTCGATCTTCTTGCACAGAGAATACAGATTCATCTTCTCGCCGTAGAATGGAGACTGCAGGGCCGCCATCTAGTGAACACAATTTAAAACTACATCAACATTATCACCGCTATCATAAATATCACAATCATCACCGCTATCATAAGCATCACAATCATTACCATTATCAACATCACTATCATTACCATTATCAAAATCGGTATCATTACCAATGTAGACATCACTATCATAGTTATCATCATCATCACTATCACCACCATCATCATCACCTCGTAGAGCAAACAGCCGAGGGACCAGATGTCTGACTTGAGATTGTAGCCGTTCTCGTGGATGCGTTCAGGACTCATGTAGTAGGGGGTGCCGACTGGTGATGATGATGATGATGGCGATGAGGGCATTCATGGATTGATGATGATAATGATATTAATGAAGTGATGATAATGATAATAAATAATGAAAGAAAAACAGCCAATGTAATTAGAATTAGTCAATTAGTTTTCCTTTTCATTTCATAATTTATGAAATTATCAATAAACGATCATCTGTGAAATTTAATCGCATTTCAAAGCCTCTCATCATCATCAAGACACACAAGCAAACACACACACACACACGAGGACACACACACACACAAGGACACCCGTACCAAGGGAGTGGGCAGCGTTCGACTTGGAGCTGAAGAACCTGCCCAGACCCAAGTCGCCCAACTTCACCACACCCTCCGCCTTTATGAACACGTTGGCTGGCTTGATGTCTGCGTGTGTGTGTGTGTGTGTGTGTTTGTGTGTGTGTGTGTGTGTGTGTGTGTGTGTGTGTGTGTGTGTGTGTGTGTGTGTGTGTGTGTGTGTGTGTGTGTGTGTGTGTGTCTTTCTTTCTGAAAATGAATTTGTGGATATGGATGTGTTTATTTATCTATGTTTAAGCAAGTGTCCATGAATGTTTGCATGTAAACATCAAAGTTTGACTAAGTTCAATTAAATTATTGATGTGGCGTAAACCATAACGAGTTTCAAGACAAAGTGTTGGTATGCTATTAATAAATTCCAAATAAAATAAAAGTACTCAAAGAGTTATATATTATAAATGTATATAGTAATCGAAACAGCAAGCACGCACGCACGCACGCCTACCCCGGTGCATGATCCGCTTGGCGTGCATGTGCTTGAGGGCAAGACAGATCTGACTGAAGTACTTCCAGATCGTCTTCTCGGGAATCAAACGCCCTTGCTTCTTGAAGTGCTAAGTGCGTGTGGTGGTTTGTGTGGTTGTTGTGTGGTTGTTGTGTGATGTAGTGGTTTTATGTGGTGTGGTGGTTTGTGTGGTTGTTTTGTGTGATTGTGATGTTGTGTGGTTGTTTGTGTGGTTGTTGTGTGGTTTATGATGTTGTGTGGTTGTTTGTGTGATTGTTGTGTGGTTTATGATGTTGTGTTGTGGTTGTGTGATGTGGTGGTTTGTGATGTTGTGTTGTGGTTGTGTGATGTGGTGTGGTTGTTGTGTGGTGTGTGATTTTGTGTGGTTGTTGTGAGTTAAGTGTGTGGTTGTGATCTAGTAGTTTGTCTTTAAGAGACGGTCAAGAAAAGTTGTAGATTAGTATCTAGGGGAATAATGATGATGATTATAGTGGTGATGATGATGATGGTGGTAGTGTTGATAATGATGATGATGGTTATGATGATGATGACAATTATGCTCAGTCTGACTTTGATCATCTTTGAAAGATCACCAGCGTCTGCCAGCTCAAGCACGATATTCAACTCATTGTCTCCCACAAATGATGCCAAGTATCTGCAATCAAAAAAGTGATAATTTATAATTTCTAACTAATTAATTCAATGATAAGAATCATAATCATAATTCTTATTATCATCAGGCAATATCTTCATAATCATTTTATTGAAATATCACAACTGCTCTACTTTGTATAATCATCTACTCAATAGCAACCGCATTCCAGCTACCTGATGATGTTGGGATGGTCGAGGTGCTTCAGCAGGTCAATCTCTTTGATGCAGTCTTGGTGCGCTTTGGCGTCCATCATCTCGAATATCTTGGAAGTATTTTAGTTAGCTTTTCTTTGAACTAAAATAAGCATATAGTATACCATATACTTTGGGAAGATTTTATAATTAACTAGCAATGAATTTATAAACCACATCATATTTTTTAGACATTATTTTATAAATGTTGATTTTGTATAGGTAATTAATTAATATTATTCGATTTATTTATGATTTTTCTACTTGAGAATAATACATCCCATACTTGAACTTTCTTGAGTGCCACTGGCTGGTTGTTGAGCTTGCAGACAGCCTTGTACACTACACTGAACTGACCTTTTCCAATTTTTTTGATTATTTCAAAGTTGCAAAGTTTGGAGTACGGATTGAAAGAAGTCGTTTCGTTATGAGGGCTGGGTAAGATCTGTTCATTAGTTACGTTATTATTTAAAGAGTTTCCTTCAGAGAATGGAACAGAACCAATGCCTGAAGAAACTGTATTGACTGATTCAAAGTTAATTTTAGACATTTTGACATTCAAAACATACTTAATGAACAGAATTAATCAATTAATTGGGTGCCTAGGAAATCAAAGAGCTATACTTATGGATTAAAAAGTATTTTTAGTTTAAAAACAATAACAAACAAAATGATTTTAAAAGTGTTTATTTTTATAATTATAATAATTATTCTTCTTTTTCATAAAAAATATATCGTTTGTTTGTAGTTTTACCCCCGTACCATACCCGCGTAGTTCATATTAGAGAGAATAGATACTTGAAAATGTCTAAGCAGAATTTGGCTATTACTCTTAAAGGGTCGGCAGAGATAATTGCAAAGTATTTCGGTAAGAAAAAGTTTTCAAGTGTGTCATTGAATTCACGTTATTCACAATTGTTAAATTTTAAATATCCACGCTTTATTAAACTTTAATAATTAAAGGAAGTTTATTCCATGCAGGTTACAGTATCAATAGCATTTTGTACCAGAGAGGAATATACGCACAGGAGTCCTTCACTTCCGTGCAAGAGTATGGACAGTCAATGATGGTCAGCACGAATGTCGGTCTCAACGACTACCTCAAGAACCTTCTGCAAGACGTCCAAAGTAAGAATAGTATTTTTCCACCAACAGTTTTTTTAATGTATTAAATTATATATTTTATAAAGATATTTATATATAAAAATATTCGCTCGTTTATTCATATTAAAAGTATAATTCTTTTTTAAATGTATATATTACAATTTAATTACTAAAATCTTTCAAGTATGGATAGAGAAAAAAGAAGTGACCCGTTTGGCAATGTTGATAAAAAACTTAGAAGATGGCGAGGTGTTTGAAAGGTGGCAGTTCAACATTGACTGTCAGGGAGAAGTCAATGAAAAAACGTTTGTTTATTGTCATTAGTATTATGAAAAAAATGTTAGCTAAATTTTTTATACAATTTGTTTTCTCCACCAAATCATTGAAACACAGGGTACGTGAAAAGTGTGCAGAAGAGTTACAGAAAGAGATTCGACAGATTATGAGACAAATAACAAACTCGGTTTCCTTTCTTCCACTCCTTGACTTCCCATGTATGCATGCTTATGTATAACATCACATTTTAAAGTTACTTTTTTAAAAAGTATTGCATGAATATAATCTTTTTCTAACTAGAAGTTCTTATGTAAACTATGGACAGTAAATATTAATATTATTATTTGCTTGTTTTTTTACTTTCATAAATTTCTCAACACTCAGGTTCCTTTGAAATCATCTTGTACGTCGACAAGGATGTTGAATTCTCGAAAGACTGGGGTCTGACAGGGGCAGGCATCATTGAGAATGCCACAGAAGTGCAGCTCTACAAATTCAACACCAACATTCACCAAGTTTCCACTTCAGTCACTTATAAAATGGGCGAATAAAGTTTTAGTGAATTTTTATCAACTTTTTTTTTCAAGAATTAGAAAATATTTTTTCCATTTATCCAGAACTTTTTTCTTTTTACCATAACGATCTAGCATTGATATTTTTCCACTGTTAACAATTTAAAACTGTTGAACTTTGATGAATTTTCAAAGTATTAAAATCTTTGGAATTCAGAAACAATTTTTTTCTTTTAGTTTCACTTTTACCATTCATTACAAGAACGAAATGTTTCGACACTTATGAAATAATATTGAAAGAATACGAAACACGTTTTTAAATCTTATCTATAAATTCTCTAATCGCTTGTAGAGTTTTCATTTTTAAATTGATTTTTCCAACGATGGAATCAGAAAATCCACGTGGACCAAACATCTTAATCGCAGGTCAGCATCTTATTTCCAATTTGCATTCCTCTTTTAATAAATGGTTTCATGCATTATTTATTGTTAATATAACGAAACAATATATTTTTAGAATTTTTGCTTCATAGGTAATCTTCATTTCTATATGATCAAAACATTAAGTTTTAATGATTAAAATGTATAATGTTATAAAATATAATAAAATAGAACAGTAAATAATTAGTTGTATTAAAATATTAATATTTTTTTTTCTAACTTACTATCTTCAAATAAATTATCTACAATCTTTGTTCACAATAGGCACTCCAGGCACTGGTAAGACAACCTTGGCAACAGAATTGGCTCAGTTGCTAGGTCTTGAGCACATCAACGTTGGTCAGTTGGCAAAGGAAGAGGAGTTGTATGAGGGATTTGATGAGGAGTATCAGTGCCCCATTCTTTCAGAAGATCAGGTCGCTCTCAACTTTTATTTTTACTGAATATGCAGTATATTTAAAATACACATTTTATTATAAATTTCTTAATTATACATTTTATAATCCTTAATATTTCTATTCATATTATGTACTTTCATCATGTTTTCTCCTCTTCCGCATGACAGGTTGTCGATGCATTGGAAGACCGAATGCAGGAAGGAGGCAAGATAGTCGACTATCACGGCTGTGACTTTTTTCCTGAGAGATGGTTTGATATCGTCTTTATTCTGCGAACCGACAACTCTGTTCTCTACAACAGACTCGAAAAAAGGTGTGTGTTTCTTAACATTCAAACAATTACTTAACATTTCTTAAATTGATCATTTCAAAGAATAAATATAAATCCTATTTTATATTTTTCTTGTTTTTTAAATAATTGTTTTAATTTTTGGACAACAATACCCATCTCCAGGGGCTATTCAGCCAAGAAGGTGCAGGAGAATGTGCAGTGTGAGATTTTCCAGACGATTCTCGAGGAGGCTAGGGAGGCTTACAAACACGAAATAGTTCACGAACTTCTCAGCAACAACCCTGAGGACATGGAGAACAATATCGAACAGATTACCACATGGATCAAAAGTTTCGCTGCCACTACTCAAGTGTGATATTTTTGAGTTCATTTTTGTAAAGTTTGAAATGATTTGAAGATTTAAATAATTTAATTAAACATTAATTGATGTTTTTGTTTAATATCGTTATTTTATTAATAAACTGTTCATTTGTTATATTTAACAAGCCTTGTCAAATGTTTTTGCCTCTTTAGAACTAATAACATTCATGAAATGTCAGTATTCAGGTTGTTAGGACTGGGAAAAAGTTTACATGCATTTCTTTATATTTTATTCTTCCATATTATTATCATGATGTTCCTTAATGAATTTATAAAAAACTTCAAAACTCTTTTTTATGTATCTATAGCTACCTGCCTATTAATAAAATCTATTATTTTATTGAAACTAACCACCTCTAGCCACCTTAAAAGCTCCATTAGAAGGCACCATCCCTGGACCATTTGCTAGGTCTACTTTCCCTTCCCAAATCAAAACGCCTATCCAATCCATTGTTCACTTCGTCTCTTACTGCCCTGCTGAACTGCAACGAAGGCATTTTTCTAGGCGTCGGGTATTTCCTAATCGATGGCCTCGTCTGGCTCTTAGTTTGGTTCCTTGGCAGGCTGTGTGTGCTTCTATTGATGCGACTTTCTTTCTGATTGCATGCTTCTGGAGGCTCAGTCAACTGCGAGGAGTGATGGTCGATGGTGGAGAAGAGGTTGTTGAGGGTTCTCTCGAAGTCGCTCAGTACAGGCGAGAAAGCGTAGCTGATTTTGTTGAATTCGCTTTTTCGAGGTACATCGTTGTGGCTATCTAAGGGTGATTTAGGCGAAGTTTTGAGTTCTATCTCTATTTCCTCTTCATCTTCCTCTAGAATCGTAGGGAAAAAGTGGCTCTTGCGTGCGAAGAGGTCGGGGGATGAGCTATGAGGCAGGAGGTCTGTGTTGAAGTTCGACACCGGTGGTTGGCGTTGCTGCTGTGGTGATGACTGCTGCTTTTTCAGTTGCTGTTGTTCGGAATGCTGAGATTTGTCTTGTTCTTTGAGGCTGGTTTGAACAACTGAGCAGTTTTTGTTCACATGAATTTCATCGTGGTTTTGACTGACGCCTACTTGTTTGACTTTCCTGTTTTGAGAAAGAGCATTCAATTCACTCTTTTTATTTTTCTCACTTTTTTCGAGCTTTGTCGTATTCTTGGCGATGTTGTCTCGGTTGGCATTTTTCACTGATTTCAGTGGACTATTCAACGTCTTCTTAGGCTTACTTGACTCGATTTTCTTTATTCCATTGACGAAGCCTTTCACGACATTTTCTCCCATCAAATCTTTCTTTCTATCCATTTCAACATAACCACATTTCATTTTGCTGATCATCATCGTTGGCGCTTTCATCGCAGCAACAGCAGCATTTTCCTTGTCTGAGCCTCGCGAAGGACTGAGGCTTGTGAGGATTCTCTTGTTGTGTTTGATGGCGTTGCTGAGCTGCTTGATGTACTTGGCGCTGAATCCACTCACCATCTCCACATCAACCGACGTCTGACTGCTCAGCATGCAATCACTTCTTGTGCCTTGGTTTAGCGTTTTTCTTCTTAAAGCAGCCATATCTGCAGGTTAGGATTAGGGTTAGTTTTGAGATTATAACTTTAATAAGGATTATTGATTTTATTCTAGAAAAAGCCTGAAAGTATATAAAGGTTATGAAGATATAGTTCAATCAATCAATCACTAGTGATTTGTATAGCGCCATTTTCTTATTGTTATTGTGAAATAACTACAAAACACTAGAGTTATGAAAGCATTCTGTTATTAACTTGGAGTGGTTCGAAGTCCTAACAGAATGTTCTCTGATGTTGTCCTTTGGGTGTTATCGAATACAGAATTTCATTAGACTTAAAACCATTCTTTTTTGTTTATACGTTGCGTCATTCATTAAGAAGCAATAAATTGAAGATTAAACAATATTTTTACAAAAACCCCTTAAATCTTTTTCGTAGTTTCAAATTTTTAGTTTTTCAAAAATCCAGAATTTAATTTGTATTTATTAACGTTCAGCATTCTTGAAATGTTAATACCTTCAAAAGCGTCTTGTCACATAATTATCACTTTAATATATTATATTGCCTAGTGTTAAGATGACCAAGAGAAAATGCATAGTACATTTCAAAGCTCTCTAAATCCTAGCGAATAAGTTAACAATGCATCAACTGAATATGACTTTCCTAAAATGAACAATCTGCACACTAGACCATGGATCATTATTTAGAAACCTTAGAATGAATAAATTGGCGAGGGTAACTCGCCGTAAAGTAACAGTATTTCCCTTAGAATTTATTAAAGAGATCGAGAAAAGAAAACCATACTTCGGTTTGTTCATGATGTATTTCAGAAATCGCAAGCAGAATTCAACGTTGAAGACATTTTAAGGATGATCAATTATTACGTTAAAGCCTACAGAGAACCCCATTTTGATGTGCCGAAATCATCATTTATCATTCATATAGCCTTTTAACAATTAAATTACCAGAAAAGAGAGCCAGTTTAAAGAGCATTTATTGACCATATATTTATTAGGGTGTAAGCGTTTATAATAGTAGTAGTAGTAGTAGAAGTAGTAGTAGTAGTAGAAGTAGTGGTAGTAGAAGAGAAGTGCGGTAAGGGGTAGTTGTAGTTGATCGGCTCATGCCTTGGTGATCCTCAAATCCTTGACAATCTCGTCACCCATTGCCTTCCACACCGTGGCTGCCAACCTCTCTCCTGACGCTTCAGCATTTGTCATCATTTCCCTCACCTGGAGGGGTTTCACATTGTAAAATATGTCCATAAAATTCTGGTAAAGTCAAAGAAGAAATAAAAACAAAAGAAAATATAAAACTACATAGGGTTATATTATAGCTATATTACAGTAAGCAACAACTACAAAACTTCTTTAACTTTTAGCTGCTCGCACTATTGGTCGCCACAACAACAACACACTGCAACAACATAAACATATGGATGCACCTCAGCAGCTGAGGATGGAGTGCAGTACTCAGTGATTTTAAGGTCATCCCTGGTCTCACCCTCATCAGTCATCAACGTAAAGTATCCATCCTCCGAGAAATCAATCACCTAGTTATGGAAGTTGAAAAGTTTCTTGATGAACTGAGAGATGGATGTGTTGGAGACCAAATCTTATTTAAACAAATTAATTGTTTCGAAAGAATAGTATTAGTAGATCTAGATATAAAGTTGAATAGCATATTTTAATGATTACTGAGAAGATGGGCCTAGCTAGAATGTACCTCCATTTCCTTGCGGTCCACTGTGGGCACCATCATGTTGTGAGTGGAAGGGCACATGTCTTCGCACTTCTTGCCGTTGAATATGTCGATGCCAACCAGATGCACCTGACGAATAAGCAACAAAATAAAGAAGTTTAAATTTTTGTATAAATTATAATTAACAAGAAATAAATTTTTTTAATTGTAACTAAATTTTTTTTTTCAAATATTGCACATTTCAGTAATGAATTTGATAGTGACAAAACACTATAACTTAGTAAACAGTATCCCACTTTGGCATGTCCATGCTTTCCGGTCTTGGAAGTTGACATGTCTACAATCTTGCAGGGCCTGTTCTTGATCACCACGAAGCCGTTTTTACGCAGAGCGGAACACTGCATGGGAAAAGTGTCACTGGCGCCAGAAGTGGCACTTTCGAATTCTTGATCGGCGTCCATCTTCGTTGGCGATAATCTGCTTGTGATGTGGTTTAGTCCGATCAAAAATGGCGGATATTTTTTAAGATTTCTTAATGAAATTTCAATGAAAACGTTCAAAATAAACTTTTAAAATTAATGAAAATACTATTTTTAATACAAATCGCACGTGCCGTTGTGTGAAACGTAACGATCAAGTCGGAAAAGGTTTGGGCGGTAATGTACCAACACAGCATAGAAGCTTAGCAGTTTGCTTAACCAAATATGTTTCGTAAAGAATAAAAGTAGTGAATTACTTCTTACAATATATTTACTTAAGCTTAAAATTTCAAAATTGCAAAATTTCATTTTTTCTATTGATTTGATAGAAAAATATAATTATAAATCCACGGATTTCAATCTTTTTCGATCATACCTTTTTTCTATAAATATGTCTACAATTGTAACTAAACTTAAGATTGCAACGGGTAGTAGGGTACCCAGGAAATATTAACTGCCCAAAAATCTTAAATTTTTTGATTAAAGTTTATTTTGGAAATATATCGAAGACCACTTTACAAATTGTAATTAAAAATTTCTTTCAGATTAATCCACGTTCTTTCTCCCATTCTTTCACTTCTGTTGACAAACACATCGCATTAAAGACATAAAAATAAAATCTTTAAAATAATTTTCTTCATTCTACCAGATTTAAATTTAACACAGGTTAACGTACTTTAATAAATCCAACAATTGCGATTGAAATGACAAAGCATCCTAAAAGTACTGATAACAAACCTTGTGTGACTTGTAGCAGTGGTGTGTGGGCCATCCTTGACTCACTGAAAACTCTCTTTCCAAGTGGAAAGTCTGTGTGATTGATGGATGGATGAATGCATCGATGGATGGATGGATGCATGGATCGATGTATGGATGCATGGATGCATTCATTGGTCAAATTCGACGAATTGAAGGTTAACCATGTGAAAATACGAGCAGTCAAAAGTAATTCAAGATACATTTCTAAACTTTAATTAATAATTAGAAATAAATCGAAAACTAATAATTATTTAGTTTTATAAATATATGTTGCAATTGAGGTTTAAAAATTTCATTTGCCCTTGACACCTTATTCATCTTGATGTTCTCGTTGAGCCTCTTCTCGCGGTGCAACTCCATCTTGTTCTTGTTGAAGGCACTCCTCACCAACGTCATCTCTTCCCTCTGCCTCATCAGGTCACTCTGTCGCAAGTGTGAAATTGTCTAATGGTTCAAGTATGTAGACGAGTTGAAATTTAAATGCAGATATTATAAAAAATGCTTTGATTCTTTTCTCATTTTGCTATCAGTCAAAGGTTGTTTGGGTTTTTTGAGAAGAAGTAGAAATTGATATATCAAGACTGACTGTAGTTTTTTCCAGTTGTGCTGTTCTGTTGAAGATGAGTTCTTCTACGGACCTGCATGATTTAAATTTAATTCGAAACGAAAGTCTTTACGGAATTTTGTATAACGCGTAAAAAATATTTGATAAGTTAAGAAACCCCTAAAAACTAATATTCTCAAGATGGCAGACATTCTAGCGCGTGAAGTTTCAAAAGTTTGTTCTGTTGTTTGAAGGATTGTTTTGTGAGGGGTTGTTTCAGAATTTGATTTGATAAAAGCAGTTTTCTAAAAACTTTTGTAATAAAGTTTTGTTTGTGAACTATTTTCAATAATAAGTTTAGTTAATTAGGTTGAACTTTGCACCTTCACCTGTATTAACAAGAGGGATAAGTTGTAGAGGTTAAAAGTGAATTTTTATAACGTAATTGGAAAAAAAAATGGGAAGTAAAGGAAAAAAAATGGATAAAGAGAAAAAGTGGGAGGGGTTTGAAAAGATCTTCATCCAATGCGAAGGGGAGGAATGTGAGGCGTGGCAGGCGCTGAGGGTGAGAAAGGAGAGAGCGAAGGATGAAAGAAGTTTCTTGTGTGGAATGTGTATGGTGAAGGTGATCGAAGAGGTGAAGAAAGAAAATGTGAAGTTGAAAAAAAGAGCGATAGAGGCGGAAAGCAAGGTGAGAAGTATGGAGCTGGAAATAAAAGAATACCAAAAAAATGAAGAAGAAAAAAAAATAAAGTATGCAGATGTGTTGAGAAAAAATTTGAGGGAAGAAGTGAAAAAAGATAATGAGAGACAAAGATCGCAAGTAGAAGAGGAGCTGAGTAGCAACCTGATGAAAGAGGTGAAGACGGAGGTAGTGAAAAGTCAGAAGGAGGAGACAAGGAAGAAGAGAATAATTATGTTCGGGTTGAAGAAAGAAGGAGAAGGGGATGATGTCAAGGTGAAAGAGATAATCAGAGTCATTACTCAGGAGGCAATAGAGCCAGTGTTGGTGGAGAGAATGAGAGAGAAAGAGGGCATGGAAGGTAGGTGCAGGCCTGTGATAGTTGAGTTCAGGTCAGAGGCAGATAAATGGAGGGTAATGGGAAGGAAGATGCTGCTAAAGAAGGATGAGAGATACAAAAGAGTTTTTTTTAGAGATGGATCTCCCTTTGGAAGGGAGAGAGGAGGAAAAAAGAAAACAATGGGAGAAAAGACAGAAGAAGATAGAACAACTGAAGAGAGCGTTGATAGAAAAAAGAGCAATAGAGTTGAAGAATGTGGGCCGAAGAAAGAATGTAGAAGAGGACAACTATGG
The DNA here is from genome assembly GCA_943735955.1 of Piscicola geometra. NCBI lineage: Eukaryota > Metazoa > Annelida > Clitellata > Hirudinida > Piscicolidae > Piscicola > Piscicola geometra. Next base: position 827,538 of record OX030957.1, on the reverse strand, counting down.
AAAAAAGGGAGACGAAGTGGAGGTGGAAGAAAAGAATTAAGTTCCATAAGGGGAGGTAGAGAAGGGAGAGGAGAAATCAAAGTGGTCTTCAAAAATGCAAGGAAACTGAGAAATATAGGGAAACAACGAGAAGCAGTTGAATTCATAAGAAATAATGATATAGATATCTGTGGACTATGCGAGACAAACCTAAACGAGGATCAGATGGTGGATGGACAAGGCTTTTTAGAATGGTTTGGTGTGGGGAGGAAAATGGAAGAAGGGAAATGTGGTGGTGTGGGGTTTTTAGTGAAGAAGGAATTGAAAGCAGAGGTAGTGAACAAATACCAAGAAGAAGATTTGCTGGTGTTGAGGATGAACGGAGAAACAGGTCTGGTGGTGTGTGTGGTGTATCAAAGATGCGAGGGGGTGGATAAGGCTGCAAATAAAAGAAGAATTTCGTGCATAGCTAGGTTGGCAAGGGAAGCAAAAAAGACAGGAGATAGACTGGTGGTAGGAGGGGATTTCAATGGACATCTTATGGAATTGGATTGGGTAGATAACACAAACGGTTTGATGGTTAAGAAAATGGTCGAAGAAGAAGAGCTGAGCATCTTGAATTGTGAGTGGCCAGGGATGAACATTCCCACTTGGAAATGTGGCAAGAAAGAGTTTGGGTTAGACTTGGTACTAACAAACGATAAAGGAAAGGAAGAAGTGGTAGAAGGGTGGGTTGGTGAGCTTGGGGATGTAGTGGAAAGTGATCATTGTATGGTGGGGGTAAAGATGAAGTGGCACAAGAATAAAGATCAAAGAAAAAGAAAGAAGAAAAAGATCATTAAAGAGGAGAGTTTAGAACTCTGGGGTGAGGAGGTTGAAACAGAAATAAATAAAAACAAAGGGGAGAATATAGAAGAGTTGATTAGAAGAGTAGCAAGAAGATTCGAAGTGGAGAAACCAAGACACCATCACATAGATTGGTGGGATGTGGAGGTGGAAGAAGCCGTGAAGAGAAGGAAAGAATGGAGTAGGGAGCATAGGCGAAGAGAAAAGCAACTTGGAAGAGGAGCAGCAAAGACGAAAGAAGCTTGGGAGCAATACCTCTTTCGAAAACAGATAGCGAGTGAAATGGTTTCGAAGAAAATAGCAGAGTGGAATAGAAGAAGAATGGAATACATGGGAAGAGAGTTGAATAAGTTTATGGGGAAAGGGAAAAAATTAATGGAGGTTGAGGATCTGGTGGATGAAGAGGGTGGTGTTTGGAAAGGAAAAGAGGAGATGGGAGAGTGCATACTCAACACATGGGGAAAGTTTCTAAATACGGAGGGAGAAGCCACGATGAACATCGAAAAAGAAAGTATCCAAATGGAGGATGAAGGAAGCATCAGTAAGAATGAATTTGAACGGGCACTGAAAAAACTTAAACTAGGAAAAGCAGCGGATGAAGAGGGGGTAACTGGGGAGTTGTTGAAGTCGTTGAAATGTAGAGGAAGAGAAGAGGTGAGAAATTGGTTTAATAAAATATTAGAAGGAGGTGAGGTACCAAAAAGTTGGAGGTATAGTCGGGTCGTCCTAATTCATAAAGGAGGGGAGAGACGGAAAATTAAGAATTATCGACCGGTAGCAATTAGCAGCATTTTATATAAGCTAATGATGATTATTTTGGGAGAACGAGTGGAGAGATGGGCAGAAAGTAATTGTATAGTTAATGAAACACAGGGAGGGTTTAGAAGAGGGAGGCGTGGGGATGATAACCTCTATATGTTAGGGCGGGTTGTTGAAATTGCAAAGGCAAGAGGTGAAAGACTATTGGTAGCGGGCTTAGACTTAGAAAAGGCATATGATAGGGTGAACAGAGGTAAATTGTTTGAAGTGTTAGAGAAAATGGGAATGGGTGGAAGAATTTTAAGGGTGTTGAGGGAGGTGTATGAAAATAACAAAGTGAGATTTGTGTTGGGGGACTTGGAGACAGAATGGGTTACGTGCACAAGTGGAGTTAGACAGGGTTGTCCTTTATCTCCAATCCTCTTCAATCTATACAGTAGGGATGTGGCAGCGGTTCTGGATAACCATCGAGCCGGGGTAGTGATGAAAGTACACAATCAAATGGGTAGGGAAGATAGTAAGAAAGAGTGGAGGTTTGGAGGAATGCTTTATGCTGACGACATCCTAGTGACGGCGGAAAACGAAGATAATATGAAAATAGTGTTAGAGGATGTACTGAAGGTGTTAGAGGAATATGGAATGAAACTGAATGAAGAGAAATCTAAAGTTGTGGAACTGGTTGGTAATACAAGTATGGAAGGATGTCAAGAATGGGTAATTAGAGGTAGGACCATAAGAAAATGTGATGAGGTAAGGTATTTAGGATTAAAGCTTAAAGGGGGAAAAAAAGGAGGGATTTATCAATTTGGTGAAATGATGAGAAACGTTGGAAGCCTAACCGGCATGGTAAAATATGGAGCAAAAAGATCGGGAAGTCGTTTTATCATGGGCAGGGAGGCATGGAAAAGCTTGGTTGTAGGAAAGATAATGTATGGGGTTGCAGCAGTTGGTTGGTCAGCTAAGGAAAGAAAGAAGTTAGAGGTTTTGCAAACTAAGTTTGGGAGATGGATATGGGGGGTAGAGACTAGCGTAAGAAATGTCGTAGTACATGGTGAAACAGCCTGGAGTACATTCTGGGAAAGAGAGGCTAAGGTCATGACAGACTTTATGATTAGGACATTAGAGGGGAAAGATATAGTAGGAAGAGTAGGTAGAGCATGTGTAGAGGAGATAGGTAAGAAATCTAAATGGTGGAGAGGTGTAGCCAACTTAGGAAAAAAATTGGATGTGGAGGTTATGAGCAGAATGGTACGTGGAGAAAAAGGCGCACGAGCAAGAGTGTTTATGATGGGCGTTTCAGAAAGAGAGGTCGGAGGGATGGGGGAAAGGGAGCTGGTGAAGAGAATCCAACAAAAAGGAAGGGAGGAATGGGGAAATAAAATACAGGAAAGTGAAAGATTGAGAAGATACCGTGAGGAGAAGTCAGAAAGCAGGAAGTTGGAAAAATATGTAGAAGGTTCAGATGGAGCGAAAGTTAGGATGATGTGTAGGGGGGATAGCTTGACGGTAAGGAATAATGAAATTGTGCGCTGGAAGTATGAGAAGGAGGATAGGAAGTGTGTTTGTGGGGAGGAAGAGAATGAGAGGCACGTTTTGCTGGAGTGTGGGTTGTATGAAAAGTGGAGAGAAGAATGGCTGACGGTTTGGAGAAGGGAGCGTGGAAAACAGGACCCGATGGAAGGGGTCCTTGGTTACCAGGAAGAGGATCGGAGGATGGAAGAAGTGGTGCTGAGAAGTGTGGGAGCAATCTGGAGACAGAGGGAGAGGAGAGAAAGGGGGAGATGAGGAAAAAGATTTGAAGTGTCGAGACAAAGGCACTATAAATACTACTACTACTACTACTATCACTTTAAAAAACTCTCACTTCTACTCTATCCTACCACTCCTTCTGTACCATAGCGCTCAATAAATGATTATTATTATTATTATTATTACTCCCATAAACTTCAGTCTGGCCAGGTCTGTCTGGAACTTTTCCAGCTTATCCCTGCACTCTTTCAGCTCCGCTTCCATGCCGTTCAGACTTCCTTCCACTTTTTCTCGGAATTCTTTTCTTTCTTCCACATCAATGACTTTCTCATCCGTCAATAAAATTCTACTTTTTTCGATTTCTTTTTTAAGTGCCTTTTCTAGACTTTTTCTCAGCTCCCAGTACTGTCGTGGAGATCACACTATATTATATAAATAAGCTGAATAAACATTCATTTAATAATTGATATTTAAAAAATTCAAAAAATTTATAGCGAATAAACACGAATTCAATAAATAAACACACTAATACAAAATCATACAGAACCACACTAATACAAAATAATACAGAACCACACTAATACACTGTTCGGACATAAACACACTAACACACTGTTCGGACAAAGCCAACTCATTCTTGCTTTTCTGGTGGCTCTCACACTCCCTCTCAAACACCGCTTTAGTTACAAACTCCGAACTACTATCACCAACACCCTCATCATCGTCATCAAGATCGTCTTCTTCTTCATTAACATTTCGACGAATTAGTTTTTCTATGTCTGGATGAACGTCAATTAAAAGTGCTTCATCAAAATGCAATGAATAATAAGAATAATAATAATTATCATGATGATGATTATAGTCATACTTACATCCACCAAAAACAAACACCTTTTTTAGCTTCTAACTCAGACCTAACGGCTTGCACTTGCTCAGCAAAGTGACCCATTTCAGCCACTCCCTGCAGACTCTCCAGCACTTCCATGAATTAAAGATAACTCACAAAATAAAAAAATATTTTCAATCATTAAACCTCTTTAAACACTGACATTCCTACAGATACTAAATCCTCATCACTACAAACCAACACATTCGGTATGTGACAACGTCGTCACATATAAAGCAACCGCGACGAAATGTTCACAATAACCTTAATTTTGAAAATGAACATTTAAATTGTCACATGGGCAAGCAATGATGCTGTTAAACTCTCACGTTCCTTGCAGGAGGTTTGCAGGCGGTTGAGGCGCTGTTCACTCTGCAGCACTGCCTCCCTGCGTGCCTGCATCAGTGCCTGTGAGGTTTGGTCGATTGAATTCTGGGAGAGCTAGTGCTACGACTAGGATTATGATGGTGATGCTGATGATGATATGGCGATTTTGATATGGTGTTTATGCTGATGATCATGATGATTATGATGATGACGGTGTGATGAGGGTAGTACTTGGTGATCTTCTAGCAAACATCGGTTGCCTTTCTCGAGCAAGTCTTCTGGACTCTGTAGCAAGCTTAGTTTCTTCTGTGGAAGAGTTAGAATTTCTATGAATAAATAAATAAGTAAATGTCTGCCATTAGACAGAAATGTAAAAAAATAAAAATTAGAATGATTCAATTTTTAATTGATAATCGCATAAATAATTATATAAAAATTCTAAAGTTAGTTTATCTACGTTCTCATTGGGGACAGACACAAGGCCCTGCAGCACCACAACCTCCTCCAGCAGTCTCGCACAACGCCTTTTATATTCGTCCGTCGTGGCGATTTGTTTGCTGTGAACGGATGATAAGTTGGATTTTTTATATCTAAGTTTTGTGATTTAAATGTTGTATAAAAAAGTTTAAATGAATTGTAAATAATTATGATTTTTCATTTTCAACTTGAGGTCGAGTTGTAGCTGCTGTATTGTTGTAGATTGTTTCAGGACAGTCTTTGTGGATTGTTGAAGGTTGTAGTTGTTGCGTTCCAAACCTTCCAACAAGTTCTTGTACTTTTCCATCCATCCAGCCATTTGTAGAGATTAAAATTATTCAAATAAATTTATCAACTTTCAACGGAAGGAATATTTTCTGATTTTTAATTAAGCCTCATAATAGAAAAAATTCGCTATAATTCGCACCCTTACAACAACGCTTATCCATCCTTATTTTATTATCAAAATAAAAAGATTCAAAGAAAAAAGATGGTCGTGATGGCAACGATGCTAACACAATCAGAGCCTGTTTCATGAATAAATGATCAAGAGGTTTTTACAATGCTTTGATTGCTCATTTGGCTGTTCCGTGACACATTTCAATCTCTCATGTATTCGGGTTTTAATGTAGCGGTTTTGAGACGCACCTTCATGGTATAAAGTTTTTAAAATTATGCATCAAATACAAAATTTTAGTTACTTTAGTATATACTTTTTTCATGACGTAATGACCAGGGGCGGCGATCTGCAGCAAATCTTGGGAGGTTCCTACCCAGCGTGGGTGGTGATTCTAAGGGTGATCCAGACCATTAGAGTGGACCCCTTCACTACCAAAATGAAGGGGGGGGGGGCTAGCCACTATTTCATGTTTAAAAAAACAATTAAATTGAACAATTATCAAACATTTTTTTTTTTAAGATTTAGTAATACTTTTTTATTAAAAAAGCTGTTTAATTTTTTAGTTAGTTTAAATACAAATATTATGTTAGGCACTACAATACTTAAAATTTACTGTTCTGTGCTATGTGTGATAATAAAGGTTTAAATCGAGACTTTTTCGACTGAAACCATGGACAGAGAAACGAAAGTAAACAAGCTGAAAGAGCTGGTCAGAAATTTCCAAAAAAGAAATGATACGGAAAAATTGGCTACACTTTTGATGGTGAGTTAGTCATTTAAAAGTAGGTAGTTGCACGGATTTTTTATTTTAACTTTTCGGAAATTAAATTATTATTTTTGGAAAAAGAAGTTTAAAACGTGAAAAAATATACCAAATATATTACAAAGCGATTATTAATAATGAAGATAGAGACATTTAAAAGTTTAAATTTGCTTGGGTAGTTTAACATTGTATTAGGCAAAAAAAGTGTGATGCGTTCTTATACGAGTGTGTGGTTTGTATTTAAATAATTCATACTTTATTTTGTTATATATAATAATTAAATTTCTTGATTTAAAAAATAAAAGAAATTAAAAAGACGTTTTTTTGTTTTTTATTATCAAAAATGACACAATCAATGGAACAACGTCTTAGTTGTGTATTAACGGCATTATACAAACTTCATATACTTGTATATAAGAATATTAAGTGATTTTAAAATAAAAATTCTCTCCAGGATGTCAGCGTCGACTTCTGCTTCTTTTATCTTTCGGATCTTTTTCATCTTGGCAGCCATCTTCATCGCATAGTTGATGAGCGATTCTTGTTCTTCTTCACTTTTCCCCTCCAACCACTCCATTGTACCATTCAACTTAGCCCTTACCTTACCTTCAATAAAACCCATGGTGACGTACGGAGATCTTCTTATGTAAAAGTCCACCATGCCCAAAGCTCTTTCTGCATGGATAGTTTGGATTCCATTTAGATAGCATTAGGCATAGAACACTAACATGTATTAAAACATGTTAGTGTTCTATTAAAATAAATACATTTGTAATAAAAACATTTGTTGTAAATCACGGAGTTTATACCTGCATGGATGTTATGGACTGGAGCAGAGCGAGTGTCCATTAACATCTCATCAGAGGGGCAGGACAGATCTCCTTCAATGTACCTATTCATTTGCCGCTCCATCACCTGTCCTGCTCCTTCCATTAGAGAGGTTACAATGTGAGGCAATACATTCAAATTGTTATTATACGATAAAAGAGCTTCGTAAACTACATCCTTTTCCAGAGGCTGTCCAAACACGTCTTCTTGCATCGTGGTAATTCTTTCTGGATGCTTCTGTATTTCCGCAATTTTCTTCACAGCGTGCTGGAATGCTGGTGCCTGTATTATGGAATTAACGGATTGAGTCAATAAAAGAAAAGAAATATGATAGAAAAAGTATTCCAATCCTTACCATCTCAAGATTGGAGAGGTTGTGACTATTTCCGTAGACCTTGGTCATCCAAGGCCCAGTGAGAACTTTCCCAACCAAACCAAGGGCCTGCAGTTGCACCATGGTCCTTGGTTCGTTGAGTCCCTCCCACAGGGCCTTGGTTACATCATTCTTTGTGTGACTGCTGATG